>VWZX01000349.1:3321634-3338760 GCA_013399015.1 Galbula dea | reverse complement strand
AAGAAAGAGAAAAGAAAAGAGGGGGGAAAAGAAACAGCTCAAATGAACAGAGAGATCACAGTTTGCATGGCTGCCTCTGAATAGGCTAAACTGACAAGATCAGTTTTAAAGGGCCACTTAAATCAGTTTCAAAGACTGAAGAAAAACGCGTTGTCTTCTTTGGGGGAGAATCTGTTGCTGGATCCGGGGCGCCATTATCTTTGGCTGGGCCAGTTTTTTTTATTATTGTTATGATTTCTATCACTATTATTAGTAGTCCTTCTCATCACATGGTTTGGCTCTCCCCAATTATTTTTCAAGGGGGGTGTGTGTCTGAAATAGTGGCTCCCTTTCCCCCCTTTCAACTCAAGCCTTCCCCACCACCTCCCCAAGTCTTTCCCCCTAAAAAATATAGAGATACAAAATTATGCTGGGCCAAGACCTTCTTGTCAACCCCTCAGGTCTGTCCGGTCAGTGGAAATCTCAAATCTTGGAGCTTCTCAGTCCTAGAGGAGATCTTCCAGAAGAGAGAGAAATACAAACACACACACACACATCCACAGAAAGAGAGAGAGGTTGTCCCTGTTGGTAAAACCCACTTAAACTCTGGGGGGTGAGGTGATGGCGCACAATCTACACTTAATACTAGCAATAAAAGAGATCAAATTAAAAATTAAAAAGGAAAAAAAGAAAACTTTTTAATCTGATGATTGTTTTCTTTATTTCTTTTCTTTCTTTTCCTTTTTTTTTTTTTTTTAAATACACTTTCTTCTAGATGCCTGTGGTCTCTCTGATGTAGCCCATGTTGAAAGTTTACAGGAGAAGTCACAGTGTGCTTTGGAAGAGTATGTTAGGAGCCAGTATCCCAACCAGCCAACACGATTCGGGAAGCTATTACTACGTCTCCCCTCCCTTCGCACTGTCTCCTCTTCTGTCATAGAGCAATTGTTTTTCGTCCGTTTGGTAGGTAAAACCCCCATAGAAACCCTCATCAGGGATATGTTACTGTCTGGCAGCAGTTTTAACTGGCCTTATATGTCCATTCAATAAAATATTTGAGAGAGAAAAAAAAAATCTAAAAAAAAATTAAAAATTGAGAAGGGAGATGAAAGAGAGTGAAAGGAAAGCAAATGACATTTGGGTTCTGGTTGTTCTTAAATTTCCTTCTGCTAAGAAAGGATGTAAAGGATGTTACAAGTTTGCTAAGAGAAGACAGGAAAAAATTAATGGACTGTGAATTTAAAAAAAAAAGAGACTGTCAAATGAACTTTTACAGAATGCATTAAAAACTCCCGTGTCGTTCAGAAAAAAAAAACTTGCTACTTATCATTTTTTGTAAAAAATACAAAAGAGAGAAAGAAAAAAGAAAGAAAGGAAAAAAGAGAAAGAAGAAAAGAAACAATGGTGGGCTTTTTCTTTTTTCTTTTTTTCTTTTTTTTTTCTTTTTTTTTGGGGTGAACTCTTTCAAAAATCTCGCTTAAAGTGCATTTAATGGAAATTTGGAGAAAATTAGCAGAATGGAAGAAAGTAAGTCTTTTTTTTCCAAATTATTAATTGTCCTATGTGTCTATGTACCTATAGCTGTTCTTTTTTGTATTTTTCTGGTTTCAAACCAGTTTATTCTGTGGTTCTATAATAATTTTTGATATAACCTTGGCTTCTTTAAAAAAAAAAACCAACAAAAAACACTAAAAAAAACCCCAACCTGTGTATCCTTAAAATATATGTTCTGAAAGAATTAAAACTGAGTCCACGAAAGTATCATAGGAAGAAAGGAAAAGAGAAAAAAACCCCTCAACAACACAATGATGGAAGCGCACTTAAGGTGGTGACCCAAAATCTAGCTTGAAGCTGAGAGAGCTATAATTATGTAGACCCGAATGAACCACACGTGTCATATAACTACCCCCAAATCTAGGTTTTTTGCTATTTCGGACAGAAAATGAACTGTGGGGATTTATTCTAGGTAGAAGGAATTTGTGTCCAAGACACACTACGGTTTTGATTTTAAAAACAAACAAACAAGCAAAGTGAACTTTTGTAATTTGAATTGGGTTTCCACATAGTTCATCATGAATTGTTATTAAACTCCTCTATCTGTTTGTATATTTGCAAGCCCTTTGTATTATAATAATTGTTGATATTTTCCCTTTTTAAAAAATACCATTGAAATCAGCATGACAAAATAACACTGTTGGCACTTATAGATAACGTGATTGATTCAGTATCTTAGAGTTTACAGTTTTGTGTTTAAAAAAACTGAAGGTTTTTTTTTAAGTGCAACATTTCTGTATACTGTAAAAGTTATAATAACTGAACTGTTTGGTCGAGTCTTTGTGTGTTATATTCCAAGGAAAATTGAAAGTATTCAGAAATTAAAATATTATTTGATATCTGAAACTTGTTTGGCTGTCATAAATGTTTTTCAGAAACCACACTACTTCTCTATAGTTTGCAGTCATTTCAGCCCATAGGCGATTGGTTTGTTTACTTGTCACAGTAAGTTTGTAGCAGATGTATTGTAGAGTATTTACCTGTTTAATTCCGGGATGGGGGTGGAGGACTTAAGTTCGTGGTTTATCTCTGGTTTTAGGAAGTACTATGCTGCAATGGTAAACCATCATCCCCCATTCATCTAATCCTCCTGTTAATTAAAAATGGATTTTCTGGGGGGAAAAAAAGAAAAAGGCCCTTATTTTTGTCACACTTAAGTGCCTGCGTAGGAAAGGTATTGTTGTGAAAAAGTATTAGAAACCTGGAGATCAGTATCTATTTTATGATCAGAATGGGGTGAAAAATCTTTTGTAAATGTCTGACATAGGCGCACAAGATCATTCAAGCAAGGTAATAGCAGTATTGTAAATATAGGTCAGTTGTTTGCAATGAGTTTTCTTTAAGTATGTGTGATTTTTTTTAATAATACTCCGTAGTTGCCATCTATCGTTGTCATTGAGAGGTCTTCAAATGGAGTGGCTTTAGCTTCTAGCACTGAAGAGTCGGTTTTTAATGTATATATACTCTCAAGTGGATTTTTTTTTTACCTTAGACTGTGAAAGCATGACCACAGGTCATCTCTATATTTTACATATGGGATATATGTCTGTATGTATACTTGCATACATACATGCGTAGGCGTCCATGCATCTTCCCTGTGTAGCTCCAGGGCCCTCTCCTGCATCCCTGCTCAGGCACAGCTCCCACTGATGCGGCAGGGGCCTGCCTGGGCTGGTGGCAGTGAATCGGACATGCCACTTGTGAATCTAGTGCTATCCCGAGTAGGCAAAAAAATCCCCCAGATCTGAAGGAAGGCAAGATGCAGTGGTTTTGCAAGGGGTTGATATTTTGTTTTGTGTGTGTGTGTGCGTGTGTCATTTTTTTTCCCCCCTTCTCCCCCCCCCAACCCACCCTCTTCTTGGTCTATAGCAGATGCTTTGTATGTGAAAGCTTGCAATTTTGTTCTTGTCTGAGGCTTCCCCCTCTCCCTTTTTACCACCCATAACTACACCATGTTGTGGTTTCACAAAAAGAGAGAGAGGGAGGGAGAGAGATCATTCTGTAAAGTCGATTAAAGCCTGATCTTTAGTGTGTTCCAGTTAGACACATCTGTACTGGGGGCTGAGGGGCATATGACTGTGAATTTGAGCAGAGTTTTACATCTGAATCATGNTTTATTGTAAACAACCATTTGTTGTAAATTGTTATTGGCATTAAATTATAATTTATGATTTTCAAATCCAAAACATTCTCTGCTTTTTATGTTTTAAAGCCTGTAAGCTATCTCTGTATTTATAAGTTTCTTGCAGCGAGCTTTGCTTCACAGAGAATAATAGTAAACAGAAAATGCACCAGGGTTAAATAAAAACACACACACACACATATACACATACACACACACACTAGCCCCGTGTATATATGTTTGGAATGCTCAGAGGAGGATTTGTTTAGGGACTTCTGTTAGTTTTAAGTTTATAGCATTTAAAGAAAGTTTTTCTTTTCATGCTGAGTTAGAACAAAAGATCTATCCAAAGATTGAATTGGACAAAAGAGGAGGGTTGGGATCGAGAAGCTTGTTCTATGTGGAATTGAAGAGATTTTTTTTTAAGGAGGAGAAAAAAAAAAAGCTGCTAAACATGGCGACTCTTTCCCTTTAACTCTCTAATATTTTTTTCCTTGCGGTTCGCCTCTTCCCACCCCTCCCTTTTATTTATTTTTTTTCTCTCTCTCTCTCTTTAATCTGCTCTTAGTTCGCTTTATCCCTTCCCCACCACCACCCCTGGGCTCTGGCGGGGAAAGACCCAAAGGCGACCCGGAACGACAGCGAAAGCTGCAGAGGCGCCCGCGGTGCGAACACACATCTCGGGAAAGGTCTTCTTCACCCCCTCCTCCTCCTCCCTTTCCCTTCCTCCTCCTTCTCCTCTTCCCTCCCCGCCGCCGCTCTCCCAAACCTTCCCCGACCCCGCCGGGAGCACGGCGGCAGCGGGGGGGAGGCGGGTGGTGTCCTCCCGTGCGCGGGGCGCGGAGGGGGCGCGGAGAGGAGGAGGCTTTCCCAAGTTCAGACAAAAGCGGAGGGCTGGGGCGAGAGGAGGCGCTTGGCGGGCGGTGCCAGCCCGCCTGTGGGGCTGGCGGGGCCGGGCAGCGCCCGCAGCCCGCGGGGGCTCTGCCGCCCGTGGGGCCGCGCCGCCGGCGGCCGGGGAAAGGGGCGGGGGTGGAAGGGTGGGTGGTTAGGGGAGGGATGGGATTGGGGAGGTGGCGGTGCTGACGGGGGGTGCGCGGAACGCTGCGCGCCCGCGGAGGCGACGCGTGGGAAAGTCCTCCGCGGGGTCCGATGAGCTCAGCCAACATGGCGTCCCCAGACCTGCTCGCTCCGCGTCCTGCGGAGCCAGAGGAGCTCGGACGAGGGGAAAAGGACAGGGCTTTCCGCGTTCCGTCCACGCATCTCCGCACCGGGAAGAAGCGGCGGGGGGGCTTCGGCCGGNATTTTTTTTCTCTCTCTCTCTCTTTAATCTGCTCTTAGTTCGCTTTATCCCTTCCCCACCACCACCCCTGGGCTCTGGCGGGGAAAGACCCAAAGGCGACCCGGAACGACAGCGAAAGCTGCAGAGGCGCCCGCGGTGCGAACACACATCTCGGGAAAGGTCTTCTTCACCCCCTCCTCCTCCTCCCTTTCCCTTCCTCCTCCTTCTCCTCTTCCCTCCCCGCCGCCGCTCTCCCAAACCTTCCCCGACCCCGCCGGGAGCACGGCGGCAGCGGGGGGGAGGCGGGTGGTGTCCTCCCGTGCGCGGGGCGCGGAGGGGGCGCGGAGAGGAGGAGGCTTTCCCAAGTTCAGACAAAAGCGGAGGGCTGGGGCGAGAGGAGGCGCTTGGCGGGCGGTGCCAGCCCGCCTGTGGGGCTGGCGGGGCCGGGCAGCGCCCGCAGCCCGCGGGGGCTCTGCCGCCCGTGGGGCCGCGCCGCCNGGGAAGAGTTGCGGTGCGGTGGTGGCGGCGGGTGTGTGTCCCTTCCCTTCCCATTCCCCGGAGCTGGTATCCCATCTGCATGTCAATGACCTGTGGAAGCATCTCCCCCGTGCGAGCGAGGCTCAATGGGCATTGAAGCGGAGTCAGACCTACCCCAGGGTGTTAAAGTGAGGGTCTGCACCGACAGAGATCCAGAGGGATCCTGGGGAAAGGTGCTTTAAAAAGAGGGTGGAAAAAAGGGAAAAGAGAGAAAGGGAGGAAAAGGAGAAGAGAAAGGAGGATGTTTCGAGGCACTCCGTAACCGTCGCCGCTGATACCGGGCGGGATGTGGAAATGGAGATGGGCTTTATTTTATTTCTCTTTCTTTTTTTTTTTTTCTTATTTTTTTTTTAATTAAAACTTTAGTGGGTCCTGGGGATCGCGCTCGCTTCGCTTTGCTTTGTAGGCTGGAAAGAGATACACGGAGCAATGCAGGCCTTGTCAGGGTTTATTGAAGTTGGGTTTAAAAAACGTGCTTCAGATGATTTTTCCCATTTTCTCAGATTTCAAAGGCTCCCCGCAGTGCGGCTGCCTAATTAATGGTGAAATTCAACTAAATCTAATTATGCAGTAATTTTAAAGCAGTTAGTCCTGGGCGCTGCTTTGTAATAAGAACCCAGTTTTTAAAGTTTGCTTAATGTGTTGGTTTAGGGATCTGGGGAAGAGAGGGCTATAAGACACAGGGCTGTAGGGTTGGGGTTTTTTATCCCTCTTGCACCCCCACCCCACCCCTTTTTGTCCCTTTGTAAAGCAAAGAAATGCAAAATATAACCCCAAAACACCCAGCGAAAGGCAAGAAGGACTGTGTTATCCATCGTATGTGATACGGGTATTGAGTGAGAAGTACCAGCGAAAGTGTAAATAACACAGTAGTTAATAGGGACCATAAAGGTATTCCTGGCCTGTGGATTTCCAAGTGCCAAGCTGTTTTAGAGAGGATCTTGAATCCTGCGGTAATTAAGGGGCAACGGAGACACACAGCGTCTCTTCTTGGAAAATAGAAACCAGATTTCTGCTATTGAACATCTATTGTCATTAAGAGGAGAGGCTTGTACTCACGAAGTTATAAATCTTATCACCCTTTTGATAACACAGTTGTAATCAGTTAGCATCGCATTCAAACCCAATTGTAAAACTGCCTAATTTAATATGTCATACATGTCATTAAAACTTTATTTTTCCCCCTTCTCTGCTTTTTTTCACCTCCTCTACCCATCCCCCCATGCCTTCCTTCCTTCCTTCCCTCCCCCTCCCCCCCCCAAGTAAAATGTCAACAGATCTGGCGTGAGGAGGGAGAGCTCGGGGTGGCTCGGGGGCCAGCCCGGTGCTGTGCTGAAGAGCCTTTGCCTTCTTCCCACCTAGGTAATCGGAAACGTTTATATCATATTAGAAGTAGTTTAGGAAAAAAAAATAGAAATAGAGGGGGGTGGGAGACAAGGGAGAGCAGAAAGAAATCCTTCTTCTTCCTTCACAATTGCAATCGCTCAATGAAGTTCTTTGAAAGAAACTTGTCTTATGATTAGCTAAGCAAACACATCTGCTTTCCTAGTTTGGGCTTAGCTAATTATCAAAACAAAGGGGCCGTTTCTTCTTCTACCTTGCTGGAAAGATGTTATTTCAGGAGTCCTGTCCCTCCTTCCCCCCTCCCCATCCCCACACACTCTGCCCCTCTCCCAGCCCTTCCCAGCGAAGCACCACGCTCCTTTTATTGGGATTACCGATGGGGAAATGAGTTTGCGCACTTCTCTTCCTAATGTTAAGCTTTATCATTACCTTCCTTGGAACAATATTTTTCCAACCAAATGTCCCTGAGGCAGAGGAGAGGGTGGAGGTGGAGTGGAAAGGGGAAGGAAGGAGGGAGAGAAGGTGGTTTTGAATTGCGGACCAACTTCGCAGCTATTTGAATCAAGGCTGCACTCGGTTGATTTTAGTTGACAGAGCGTGTGTTGAAGCTGAACTCTATAATTTGCACTTCTGTTCTTTTATTAGAGTTGGACAACGAACTAATGAGCTTTCCCCCAGCACAGTGTCACTTGTATTTATTTTCTTTTGGAAACTTTTAGATAGAAGAGGTGTTCTTGGAAAAGGGCAGAGGTAGTGGGAAGGTTTTGCCTGTTGGGGTTTTTTTCCTGGAGGTGCAGGGATCAAGCCTGTGGTTGTGTGAGTGTATGTCCATGTCCCCCGCAAAAGGCTACCCACGGGGTAGTAAAGGAGGATAAGATGCGAGCGAGATGTGAAATACAGGAGATGCTGTCTTTGGCATGTCTCGGATGGTGGGAAGATAAGACAGAGGCGAGCCTCGCAAGACACCCCAAAAAAATATAAATAACTTCTTGATGCTGTGGCGGAGGCTCCGTGGCACTTGCACGCTGCGGTGCGGAGCGGTGGGAATGAGCGGCGGGAACCCGAATGGGATCCGATCGCCGCAGGAAAGGGTTCGCTTGATAAAAGCAAAAGGTGGCTTTAGACATGTACCTGAAAGACAGAGGAAGAAGGGATTAAAAAAAATAGAAAGGTTAAAGAAAAGTAAGATAGATAAAAAAGAAGAGAGGGAGCAAAAAGCCCAAAGGAAGGATTTCCACACACACAAAAAGCAGGGTGAAATGTTTGTCACTACGTGCCCACCAACGCATGGAGCTGCTGCATACATTGCTGGCAGCCTGCTCTGTCCCTGCGAGTAGTGAGATATTCTGAATTTTGATTCCAGTGTGTTTCCTTTGAACTGGGCCTTTCGGTTTATTAAGGCAGGAAGAGGAACTCAGCAATCCTCTTTGAAACATGCTTGGTTTAACTATTTTACACAAGTTTGCCTAGGTCCCTGGAGATTCTCCAGTTGAAGAAGATTGAAATTAGAGTTAAAAGCTGGTGGGGGAGGGGGTAAGGGGGTGAAAGGCGAGTGTGAAAGAGGGTGATGAATCTATTGTAAATGCTCTCCTGTATTCTGATGTGTTGGTGAACGGAACAGAAATATGCTTCGCCTTGTTTGATCCATACACACGCATCTGCGTGTGTGCGGGTCTATGTCATATGCTCTCTATATGTATACGTAGACACAAATATACAGGCCACGACTAATATTCAGAGAAATGCAGGAGAAAACGCTGATGTGTAGCTTTTTCTGCCTTTATGAGTGGCCATACGGAGAGGCTCACACTGACTGTTTCCCAGCAGCTTTACTCCAAAACTTTGCCTTTTCTTTTGTTTTCTTTATTATTTTTTCCTCCCCTTCTTGTAAATTGCTGTTAACGTGTGTCTTTATGTTCTGTCTATAACTAGGATGTAATCAGGCGCCCCATGTCTCTCTCTAAAAGCATTTAATAAATGTCTATTAAAGCGCTACAAATGTAAGATAAATTTAGTGGCGCTGCTGTCTCCCTGTATCCAAACGGTAATGATGGATTTATCAACAGGGATTCGCCTTCAGCGCAGTGAGAGAGATTTACTCAACAAATAAGTCGGAAAAGCACCCACCCAAATACAATCATTTATACGGAAACTGATTTCTTTACAGCACCACAGTTTCGAGAGAACATACCGCTTATTGCTTTTTTTTTTCGCTTTTTCTTTTCTTTTTTTTTTTTTTTTTGCCCTCCGTCCTCTTTTTATTTTCCCCCTTTTTAACATAATCAGTGGAGCTGGGAGCGTGTGTCTGTCTCTGTTTTCGGAGTGTTTGCCTGCTTAGTGTTGGTGGAAGCTCCCAGACTCGATCAAACCCGGATCAATGTCTGATTTCTCAGCATCACCCTCTCTCTTCAACCCCCAACCTCCCCACACCTTTTTACTTATTTCTTTCCCTTCAGCTCCAAAACGTCGACGATATGGGTATTCGGTCTTAAAAGTCGTCGAGTTTCGGAGTCCAAGATGGATGATAAAAGAGGGGGAAATTGTCCCCGAATTATCTGTGTGTCGCTTTCCAAATGCTTGCGAGTGGCTCTCAGGAGCCACACGGCCCCGAAAAGATGCTGCCTACCTCTGCTGAAATTTCTCTCCCCTTTTTCTTGGACTCTTGCTTTGAACCTTACCCATTAGCCTCTATGCGAATAAAATGAACGAACTCCGAAAGAATCACCATTCATTGTTCAATTCAAGCAGTGAAGAAAAATTACTAAAATGCAGCCATATAGATCCCTTAAGATGATTTCCCTTTCCTAGAAAGTAGCTCCTAACCTCAGATTTCTCCCCCCGCCTCCCTCTTCCCTTCCCTGGTCTTATTTCCCCCCTTGACCACATCTTTCTCCAGCTCGCCTTGGAAAAAAATAAAAAAGCATGTGATGATTTGATGGAGTCCTTTAAACAACAGGCATGCGAGAGCTGTGTTCATTCTGAAACATTAACTCTATTTTCTGAATTTTCTTCCTTTCCAGTAGCTGCTCGTATTTTACTACCCTGGATCCCTGATTTAAACATCCTCAGTTCTAGGAGCTTGTTAGATACCTCTATATTTTAATTTAATTTAATTTCGGTAGTGTACTTAAAATAACAATAAATAAACCCAAGAACCTGTCTTTTCCTTTGCAGAGAAGATTTTTTTATTCTTCTCTAGAAATTTCATTGAGATGTCTCTGTACTTTGTTTGTCAGTTATCTTTGTTCCTTTTAAATAAAGGGCTTTTAAATGGACTTATTGCTCCCAGCGTGGGTTCTTCTCTCTAAATGTTAGAAAATTGTGCCATCTACCCGCTATTCTAAGTACTGTCACACTCAGAGACCTCCAAGGACCTTCCAGCCCCAACTTCAATACAACTGTGTCAAAGGGTGCCTAGTAGCGGGAGGAGAAAGGTTTGCGTGGATTTTACAGATTTCCAGCCTGAATCGCTCTCTGAAGCGCCAAAATGATCTGCAAAGATGCAGTTGGCTTCCTTTGATGGTTGCTGCCCCGGCCCCAGCTCCAGCCCAAGCCTTTGCAGGGACTAATGAAGGCTTAGCTACATTGCACTTTCTCTCCACTGCATAGTTTTCCTGCTAATTTTAGACACGAAAAGTGTGGGTGTGCAGGGCATGGGGAGGGGGGAAGGGAAAGCAGTGACTCTTGTGTCTTTTTCTTTCTTTCTTTCTTTTCTTTTTTTTTTTTTTTTAAAGAGAAATATTGAGGTAATTATAGCCATGGCCTTTAATGATGAAAATATATTGTTGTGAATTGAAAAAAAGTTCGCTTTTTGGGGTTGGTTCTGGCTGGTTAGCCAGGGATGCTGCTGGCTGCATTTCCAAGGGAGAGATGAGGATGAGAGAAATGTATATAAACTTTACAGGCCTTTTTATCTCCACCCAAATACTTTGCACAGTAACTCAGTTCTACCCCTTAGCCGGACTGGAACATTACTGCTTAGTTTAAAATTAGTTTTCGTAATCTTTCTTACTCGTAGAAAAGTAGAAATACATGGAAGGGTGTCTTTTTTTTTTTTCTTTTTCTTTTTTTTCCCCTGAAAAATAAAATTAGAAGTGCCATCTAAATCAGTTCAAATGGATTAACAGTTCCTGAGTTTATGGTGTAGTAACACGTCTTCTGAATTATTTTTGCACCCCTTAGGAGTATTAGGCAAGAATTGCGAGTGTCGGCTGAATATTTATGGGTGGGGGAAAAAAGGGTGATAAGCTTTATGACTTTTACGACCTGTTTCACACTGTTCGAGAAATGGAGTTTAAGCAACATACAATTAAAACTATATTGCTTTTTGGATAAATTCCAAGAAACTCCAGAATCAATTAGTTTAGATCCTTGGATACTTGTTGCTAAATAAATAAATAAATAAAAATATACTATCAAAGTGTAACAGCGGCCAGCCAAGGACAGCTCTGCTCTAGATGTAATATTTAAGTCCATGCTATATTGACCAGACAGGCTGCACAGACTCACTTCTGCGATTTCTTATTTTGCATTTATTCCTGTCGGAATGTCCAGGTATCCCAGAATGATTTTTCTTTCCTTTCCCTGCGTTCCCCTGTCCTCAGGCAGTTTCGCGATGTGATTTTTTTTTTTTTTCTCCGCTTGATTCTTCCCAGTGTTTTTTTAACCATTCCGGTGACCATTTCTATTTGTCAGGTACTAGAGTTAAAACTTTATCCTTCGCTACACACAAGCTGCCGACGAAGTCAGATTCAGCCACTCTTAATTCCCAGGTTTAAAGATAATCCTAATTTTGAAAGCGGCTTCACCAGCCGCTCTCTTCCCTTGATCACAAACTGTTTAGTCATCTGAAGTGTGATCTTTCTTCCTTTCCCATTTTTTTTACCTTGTCCCAGAGCCTTTTCCATCCCACATTTCTGAGGGCTGCGGTTCACTGCTCCCCAGTGGCTGCAGCCGCAAGGCTGGGGCTCAGTTCCGGGCATTCCAAACCATCCCACCACCCTCCATTTCTTCCTTGGGGATCATTGTCTGTCCCTATTCTTGGCAACGTTTATTTTTCTGGACAAGAAAGTCGTTCCCGGTTATAGACGTAATGGAGTTCACTCGCAGGTTTTCTCTCCTGCATAATCTAATCTCAACCAACAAATTTCTGCCTTAGCTCCTGCAACATTACTAATTAACGATCCCTGGAAATAACTGTACAGCCACCTAAAATTTCATCCTCTCGGCTGACAGTTTCACTTAGCCAGAAAAATAAACTCGGGGGGAAAAAAAAGGGGAGGAGAGTCACTAAATAAATAATAATAATTATACAGTCCAGGAGAAGCATATGTGAAATATCTTGCGGGAAAAGCCTTAAAAGAGACATTTGACATCAAGGCTAGTTTTACATCGACTCTGGATGAGGCTCAGAGGACAGAGAGGAAGAACTGCCATCCAGCAAAGTTTGCTGGACTTTATTCAGATTAAACTCGATCTGTCCTTCGCTCAAGCCAACTGCGAACTTGTACAATAGGAGGCAGGTCAGAGCACATCACGCTGCCCATATTGTCTACTGAAACATGGGGAGAACCCTGCTACCTTCCTCAGCTGCCTTTTTAAAACATTATTTTTGTTCTGCTCCACGCCTGATAGACATCCCCTTCCCCGCTCGTGGTTTGTATTTCCCATTCCCTTTATAGGACGATAATTCATTTTGCACTGTCACTATTTCCAATCTTGTGGGTTTACTGATGTCTTACTTTAAAAAAAAAAAAAAAAGGTACACTATTCCTACCCCAAAGGTCTCATTAGCCTGCTCTGGCTGCTTTTCAGACAGCAGCTCGCTCTCTCTCCTCCAGCTGAATTTGTCCAACCCCTTCATCTTCTCATGTTTTATTTCGAGGTTTCGCTGAAGAAAACCCATTCAGTCCCAGAAAGGTCAGCTTCTCCCCATTCTGACATCCCTGCCATCCCCTGGCAGCCCTGAGGTGCCGTCCCCCCTCCCGTGAGGAGCGGGGCTGATGGATGCTGGCAGCCTCCATGAAGCTGCAGGGCTACCCTCTCCGCGCATCCCCGCGCATCCTCCTCGAATCCTCCGCTCATCCTCCGCCTGCTCGGCGCCCCAGCCCCGCACCCCACCAGCGCCCGTAAACACCTTCCGCTCTTTATCCCCTAGCAGGCTCTGGCGAGAGGATTATTGTTATTATTATTGTTATTGCTATTATTATTGCTGTTATTAAAGACGATATTCAAATGGATCCCTGTTTGTCTTTGCCACCAGAGTGTTTCAGAGCGATTATCTCATATCTTTCCCCCAGAAGTAAGCTATCCCTCAGCCTTGGGTCAAGCATTGATCTCTCTGCAGTGTAACAAACGGTCGGGTTAATTTTCCCTCATTACCATTTCCATAGCTCAGGCTACACACATCCAGGACGGAGCCCTCCAGCCCGGAGCCCTGCTGCCGCCCTGGGCGGCTCCTGCCCGGCCACACGGACACCGGGACGCAGAGACACAAGTGGGGACACAGGAACACATGTGCCATGACAGCACCCCAAGCCCTCACACCCCATTTCGAGCATCCCCAGCATCATGGGAATGATGCGCTGCCTCTTCTCTCCCCTGTGTCACTTTGCCTGACCCCTTCTCTTTCTACGGATTTGGGTATTTTTTGGGGGGTGTGGGGGTTTTTTTAATGTTGTTTTGCTCGCTATGCATTAAAATGATTTTTTTTCCCTCACCCCGTTTATTTCTTAATCTTTTTTTTTTTCCTTGAGTCTTTTCATTCACTGGTTGCAAAAGAAAAGGGGGTTGGTCAACACCAAAATGGCAAAGTTCAGCTTGGGAAAAAAAAAAAAAAAGGAAAAAAAAAAAGAAAGAAAAAAAGAAAAAACCCTCCAGCTACCTACAAAGGGGCTCAGGGCTTTGTAATGGCAGAAAGAAACAAAAATGAAAAGAAAATTGCAGTTGAGGCTAAAGTGTGAGAGTGTGTTTGTGTGTATGTATATCTGTGTGTATTTTTAAAGGTTTCTTTGAACTGCCTTTGTGCTGACTAGGCAAAGCTCCTTGCCAATGCTAGTCACGGTTTAAGGAACTTTGAGTTAACCTCTTATATCGAATGAATCTTTTCATTTGGAAACCAATAAATCTCAATCTCTAGCCACCTTTTGTAGAACAGGCTGGGGCTTACCAAGGCAAGGCTGAAGCTTATAATAAAGAAGAGATAAAGTTTGCCAAAGTTTGGGGTTTGTTTTTTGTTGTTTGGGGGGTTTTTTTGGTTGTTTCCCTTCCCCCTTTCTTCTTCTTCCTCTTCTTCTCTTGTAAATAAAAGTTTTGGAGATGGCAGCATTTGGAAGCAATCCGGAGAAGGACTTGGATCTATGCATTGTTTCACAGTAAGCCTATTTACTTAAATAGAGTCTTTAGAGATTCAAACACGAAAATGATTTATAGTTTTCCAACAAGTCATTATTTTGGTCGGTTGTTGCGGGTGGGGTTGTGAAAAAGGAGGGGGGTCCATACAGTCTAATAATCAATGTGTGTCTATGGAAAGTGAAAAGGGAGGAGTGTGGAGGGGAGGGCTTTGCAGATAAGTAGGGTTAACACTGTAAACATTGCAGACAATTGAGTTTTCCCATCTAAGCGGGACTTGGGGAGAAAAGGGGGCTTCACATTTTTCAGGCACTGGACAGGGAGTGAGAGACAGGGAGAAAAATACGTTTCTCAAATCAGTCTGAGTCACCCCCTTGGTTTCTGACTTGCACTTTTGCATGTTTGGTATAATTTCTTTGAAGTACTTTGAAATCCAGTGTCACATCTAATCTTTGGATGGGAGATGTGACCACAAGAATCAACGTTTGATTCATTTTTCAGTACTTATCTCCTGTCTAGTCTTCTTCACTCGCTCGCCCTCTCTCCGATTATGCCATATTTATGCGTGCGTATACATTATATCCATATTATATATATATATAATGCCCCTGTAGACATCTGTGAAAAAATCATTTGCCATTTCTTTTTCACGGAGGCGCAGCTCACTTCTCAACCCCTCTCTTTATCCTGTTTTATTTCAAGACTTTGTCTCTTTTCCGTCTCCAAATTGTTCCCATCCAGGAGTTATTAATTACTCTTACAAGGCGGGAGATTCTTAACTAATAACAAAGTTGTAAATTACCACCTTCCCTCAAATATTTCTCATTTGTCAACCCTGATTGATTTGATTAATATTCCACCGGCTGAGATCATTTCAAGTTGCACTATATAATCAGCAGCACCAGGCTGCTCAGCTAGCTTCTGCTTTCGGAGATTTCTCTCCAGTCCTTAAGCTGAAGTGTGTTTTGCATTTGCTCCAGAGGAGGTAGACACAGATCTATTGCTTAAAGGACTTTAAGGCGCAGAGGCTGAATACGGTATCAGGAAATAAAATGAACCTAAGCGTGTCTGTTTGTTTAAAAAATAAATTTTATATATATGTTTAAAACAAATAGAAAAAATAGGAAAAAAGAGAAAAGAAAAAGAAACGAATGACGACCTCATGTAAGGCTGGGAAAAAACGAGGGTCTCAGCCCCGCTTGCGAGGCTGGTTCAGCCCTCTCCTGAACTCTCCCCACAGTCCCTCCTCGCCTTGCATCCAGACAGTCACATCACCCGGAATAAACACCCAGCACCTCGATTTATGCTTTGCATGTGGCCTCAGACACACAGAAATAATAATAATAGCGCGTAAATTATTCTTACCCCCCCTTTGAAATGACAGACAATAAACTTGGCTTCAACCCCTCTCGCTCCACTGCGAGTTGGACTGGGTTTTTGGTTCAAAACCATCATATTGGCTTAATTATGTGACTGTAAATAACGGCACGGAGAGCATCTTTCACTGCTTTTAAGGGAGGGGGGAAAAAAAGTCATCTGGGTGAGCTTTCTGCCCAGTGCCGGATCCGAACCTGCTCGCAGCGCACACGCGTAGCCCACTCCTCCCGACCCCTGCATCCGATCTAAGGTGGAAATCGCTCCCTACAGAAGTGCCCTTGCCCGTCTGAGCTCGGGCATCACATCCTGGCTGCTATCCTTGCCCATCAATCCTAGCCGCTCCCTCCACCACCACTTGAGTTTTAATCTTAATTATATTAAGTGAAGGAGAGGCTTCGCCGTGGGACTGACCGTGCCGCGCTAACGACTGATTGGGGATATCGCCCTTCTACTCCTTATCGATATTCACAATAGACCTTATCTGCGGTCGGGGAGGTAGCGCTGGGGTTGGGTGCTTTTTTTTTTTTTTTTTTTTTTTAATGTGTGTGTGTAAATGTAAAAATGAGAGACTAGAGTGAAATAACATTCCGCCCAGTCACCTGCAATTCAATATGCACACAAGAGACGCCGATGTATATGAGACGATTTTAATTATGATTAGAAGGCACACTCGGAGCAAGAGAATAGATTTGGAGGGAGAGGTGGGGGGAGCAAAGGGAGGGGGGGCCGGAGGAGCATTAATGAAATCTTTCCCCACGATACTAAAAGAAACAAGTGGTTGATACAACGAAGGTGATTTGTCACCCAACTCCAAAGGGGGGTGGGCGATCGGATCTGAGCATCAGTCCTTTCTCCCCCCCAACCCCATACCCCTCCATCTCTTTGAAGCAAATGATATGCCATGATGCCTGCCTAACAGGCAGGCAGAGCCTCAGACCACGCCTTTGCCAGGCTTTTCCACCCCATCCCTGCCGGAGCGGCTACCGCCACCCTCCCACCTTCTCACCCTCCCCCACCGCGGTTCCATCCCTCGGCTCCCGGGCACGGAGCGGTACCCAGCCCTCCATCGCCTCCCAGCAGCGCCCTGCAAAGGCCTTAAGGAGATTGTATTTGTGCACATGAAACCTTTTGTCTCTGCCCGCAGCCAGCAAGCCTCTTCACACACCGCCCAGAAACAGTTCAGGGTCACTGGCAATTTCCAGCCCCGGAGGCGGGGAGAGCGGTGGGATTTGACCTTAGCTCAGTCACCTCCCGGACAATTGTCACCTTTGGAGCCGAGGAGGTGAGAGGAAATGGGGACAGGACACCCCTCTAGCTCCCCCCAGCTCTGCCCTCTAGAGCCTCCTCCCCGCACCCCCAGACCCGGGGGCAGGTAACCCCCGGTACTCCCTGCCCACAGCCCACCTCCCGCCTCGCGCCCCTGGTCGGCGATCGCCGTCTATTTTTCTCTGGATGTGACTTCCAAGTGGTATAATCTGGAGGAGTGTGAATCTGTTCTCGTTATGTTTGTCCCTTTCGGTATTTCTACAAGCTCTTTTTTTCCCCCCTCCCTTTCTTTCTGTTATTCCCCCCCTCCTCTTTTTT